>JAPFFM010000126.1:2500-25140 GCA_029228605.1 Salix koriyanagi | reverse complement strand
AACCCTAAACCCTAAACCCTAAACCCTAAACCCTAAAATTTTAAATTTTAAATTTTAAATTTTAAATTTTTAAATTTTTAAAATTTTAAATTTTAAATTTTTAAATTTTAAATTTTAAATTTTAAATTTTAAATTTTAAATTTTTAAATTCTTAAATTCTTAAATTTTAAATTTTAAATTTTAAATTTTAAATTTTAAATTTTAAATTTTAAATTTAAATTTTTAAATTTTAAATTTTAAATTTTAAATTTTAAATTCTTAAATTTTAAATTTTAAATTTCTTTAAATTTTAAATTTTAAATTTTAAATTTTAAATTTTAAATTTTAAATTAAATCCTAAACTTTTAAACCCTAAACCCTAAACCCTAAACCCTAAACCCTAAACCCTAAACCCTAAACCCTAAACCCTAAACCCTAAACCCTAAACCCTAAACCCTAAAACCCTAAACCCTAAACCCTAAAACCCTAAACCCTAAACCCTAAACCCTAAACCCTAAACCCTAAACCCTAAACCCTAAACCCTAAACCCTAAACTCCTAAACCCCAAACCCTAAACCCTAAACCCTAAACCCTAAACCCTAAACCCTAAACCCTAAACCCTAAACCCTAAACCCTAAACCCTAAACCCTAAACCCTAAACCCTAAACCCTAAACCCTAAACCCTAAACCCTAAACCCTAAACCCTAAACCCTAAACCCTAAACCCTAAACCCTAAACCCTAAACCCTAAACCCTAAACCCTAAACCCTAAACCCTAAACCCTAAACCCTAAACCCTAAACCCTAAACCCTAAACCCTAA
Organism: Salix koriyanagi; assembly: GCA_029228605.1. Lineage (NCBI taxonomy): Eukaryota > Viridiplantae > Streptophyta > Magnoliopsida > Malpighiales > Salicaceae > Salix > Salix koriyanagi. Next base: position 24,341 of record JAPFFM010000126.1, on the reverse strand, counting down.
ACCCTAAACCCTAAACCCTAAACCCTAAACCCTAAACCCTAAACCCTAAACCCTAAACCCTAAACCCTAAACCCTAAACCCTAAACCCTAAACCCTAAACCCTAAACCCTAAACCCTAAACCCTAAACCCTAAACCCTAAACCCTAAACCCTAAACCCTAAACCCTAAACCCTAAACCCTAAACCCTAAACCCTAAACCCTAAACCCTAAACCCTAAACCCTAAACCCTAAACCCTAAACCCTAAACCCTAAACCCTAAACCCTAAACCCTAAACCCTAAACCCTAAACCCTAAACCCTAAACCCTAAACCCTAAACCCTAAACCCTAAACCCTAAACCCTAAACCCTAAACCCTAAACCCTAAACCCTAAACCCTAAACCCTAAACCCTAAACCCTAAACCCTAAACCCTAAACCCTAAACCCTAAACCCTAAACCCTAAACCCTAAACCCTAAACCCTAAACCCTAAACCCTAAACCCTAAACCCTAAACCCTAAACCCTAAACCCTAAACCCTAAACCCTAAACCCTAAACCCTAAACCCTAAACCCTAAACCCTAAACCCTAAACCCTAAACCCTAAACCCTAAACCCTAAACCCTAAACCCTAAACCCTAAACCCTAAACCCTAAACCCTAAACCCTAAACCCTAAACCCTAAACCCTAAACCCTAAACCCTAAACCCTAAACCCTAAACCCTAAACCCTAAACCCTAAACCCTAAACCCTAAACCCTAAACCCTAAACCCTAAACCCTAAACCCTAAACCCTAAACCCTAAACCCTAAACCCTAAACCCTAAACCCTAAACCCTAAACCCTAAACCCTAAACCCTAAACCCTAAACCCTAAACCCTAAACCCTAAACCCTAAACCCTAAACCCTAAACCCTAAACCCTAAACCCTAAACCCTAAACCCTAAACCCTAAACCCTAAACCCTAAACCCTAAACCCTAAACCCTAAACCCTAAACCCTAAACCCTAAACCCTAAACCCTAAACCCTAAACCCTAAACCCTAAACCCTAAACCCTAAACCCTAAACCCTAAACCCTAAACCCTAAACCCTAAACCCTAAACCCTAAACCCTAAACCCTAAACCCTAAACCCTAAACCCTAAACCCTAAACCCTAAACCCTAAACCCTAAACCCTAAACCCTAAACCCTAAACCCTAAACCCTAAACCCTAAACCCTAAACCCTAAACCCTAAACCCTAAACCCTAAACCCTAAACCCTAAACCCTAAACCCTAAACCCTAAACCCTAAACCCTAAACCCTAAACCCTAAACCCTAAACCCTAAACCCTAAACCCTAAACCCCTAAACCCTAAACCCTAAACCCTAAACCCTAAACCCTAAACCCTAAACCCTAAACCCTAAACCCTAAACCCTAAACCCTAAACCCTAAACCCTAAACCCTAAACCCTAAACCCTAAACCCTAAACCCTAAACCCTAAACCCTAAACCCTAAACCCTAAACCCTAAACCCTAAACCCTAAACCCTAAACCCTAAACCCTAAACCCTAAACCCTAAACCCTAAACCCTAAACCCTAAACCCTAAACCCTAAACCCTAAACCCTAAACCCTAAACCCTAAACCCTAAAAACCCTAAACCCTAAACCCTAAACCCTAAACCCTAAACCCTAAACCCTAAACCCTAAACCCTAAACCCTAAACCCTAAACCCTAAACCCTAAACCCTAAACCCTAAACCCTAAACCCTAAACCCTAAACCCTAAACCCTAAACCCTAAACCCTAAACCCTAAACCCTAAACCCTAAACCCTAAACCCTAAACCCTAAACCCTAAACCCTAAACCCTAAACCCTAAACCCTAAACCCTAAACCCTAAACCCTAAACCCTAAACCCTAAACCCTAAACCCTAAACCCTAAACCCTAAACCCTAAACCCTAAACCCTAAACCCTAAACCCTAAACCCTAAACCCTAAACCCTAAACCCTAAACCCTAAACCCTAAACCCTAAACCCTAAACCCTAAACCCTAAACCCTAAACCCTAAACCCTAAACCCTAAACCCTAAACCCTAAACCCTAAACCCTAAACCCTAAACCCTAAACCCTAAACCCTAAACCCTAAACCCTAAACCCTAAACCCTAAACCCTAAACCCTAAACCCTAAACCCTAAACCCTAAACCCTAAACCCTAAACCCTAAACCCTAAACCCTAAACCCTAAACCCTAAACCCTAAACCCTAAACCCTAAACCCTAAACCCTAAACCCTAAACCCTAAACCCTAAACCCTAAACCCTAAACCCTAAACCCTAAACCCTAAACCCTAAACCCTAAACCCTAAACCCTAAACCCTAAACCCTAAACCCTAAACCCTAAACCCTAAACCCTAAACCCTAAACCCTAAACCCTAAACCCTAAACCCTAAACCCTAAACCCTAAACCCTAAACCCTAAACCCTAAACCCTAAACCCTAAACCCTAAACCCTAAACCCTAAACCCTAAACCCTAAACCCTAAACCCTAAACCCTAAACCCTAAACCCTAAACCCTAAACCCTAAACCCTAAACCCTAAACCCTAAACCCTAAACCCTAAACCCTAAACCCTAAACCCTAAACCCTAAACCCTAAACCCTAAACCCTAAACCCTAAACCCTAAACCCTAAACCCTAAACCCTAAACCCTAAACCCTAAACCCTAAACCCTAAACCCTAAACCCTAAACCCTAAACCCTAAACCCTAAACCCTAAACCCTAAACCCTAAACCCTAAACCCTAAACCCTAAACCCTAAACCCTAAACCCTAAACCCTAAACCCTAAACCCTAAACCCTAAACCCTAAACCCTAAACCCTAAACCCTAAACCCTAAACCCTAAACCCTAAACCCTAAACCCTAAACCCTAAACCCTAAACCCTAAACCCTAAACCCTAAACCCTAAACCCTAAACCCTAAACCCTAAACCCTAAACCCTAAACCCTAAACCCTAAACCCTAAACCCTAAACCCTAAACCCTAAACCCTAAACCCTAAACCCTAAACCCTAAACCCTAAACCCTAAACCCTAAACCCTAAACCCTAAACCCTAAACCCTAAACCCTAAACCCTAAACCCTAAACCCTAAACCCTAAACCCTAAACCCTAAACCCTAAACCCTAAACCCTAAACCCTAAACCCTAAACCCTAAACCCTAAACCCTAAACCCTAAACCCTAAACCCTAAACCCTAAACCCTAAACCCTAAACCCTAAACCCTAAACCCTAAACCCTAAACCCTAAACCCTAAACCCTAAACCCTAAACCCTAAACCCTAAACCCTAAACCCTAAACCCTAAACCCTAAACCCTAAACCCTAAACCCTAAACCCTAAACCCTAAACCCTAAACCCTAAACCCTAAACCCTAAACCCTAAACCCTAAACCCTAAACCCTAAACCCTAAACCCTAAACCCTAAACCCTAAACCCTAAACCCTAAACCCTAAACCCTAAACCCTAAACCCTAAACCCTAAACCCTAAACCCTAAACCCTAAACCCTAAACCCTAAACCCTAAACCCTAAACCCTAAACCCTAAACCCTAAACCCTAAACCCTAAACCCTAAACCCTAAACCCTAAACCCTAAACCCTAAACCCTAAACCCTAAACCCTAAACCCTAAACCCTAAACCCTAAACCCTAAACCCTAAACCCTAAACCCTAAACCCTAAACCCTAAACCCTAAACCCTAAACCCTAAACCCTAAACCCTAAACCCTAAACCCTAAACCCTAAACCCTAAACCCTAAACCCTAAACCCTAAACCCTAAACCCTAAACCCTAAACCCTAAACCCTAAACCCTAAACCCTAAACCCTAAACCCTAAACCCTAAACCCTAAACCCTAAACCCTAAACCCTAAACCCTAAACCCTAAACCCTAAACCCTAAACCCTAAACCCTAAACCCTAAACCCTAAACCCTAAACCCTAAACCCTAAACCCTAAACCCTAAACCCTAAACCCTAAACCCTAAACCCTAAACCCTAAACCCTAAACCCTAAACCCTAAACCCTAAACCCTAAACCCTAAACCCTAAACCCTAAACCCTAAACCCTAAACCCTAAACCCTAAACCCTAAACCCTAAACCCTAAACCCTAAACCCTAAACCCTAAACCCTAAACCCTAAACCCTAAACCCTAAACCCTAAACCCTAAACCCTAAACCCTAAACCCTAAACCCTAAACCCTAAACCCTAAACCCTAAACCCTAAACCCTAAACCCTAAACCCTAAACCCTAAACCCTAAACCCTAAACCCTAAACCCTAAACCCTAAACCCTAAACCCTAAACCCTAAACCCTAAACCCTAAACCCTAAACCCTAAACCCTAAACCCTAAACCCTAAACCCTAAACCCTAAACCCTAAACCCTAAACCCTAAACCCTAAACCCTAAACCCTAAACCCTAAACCCTAAACCCTAAACCCTAAACCCTAAACCCTAAACCCTAAACCCTAAACCCTAAACCCTAAACCCTAAACCCTAAACCCTAAACCCTAAACCCTAAACCCTAAACCCTAAACCCTAAACCCTAAACCCTAAACCCTAAACCCTAAACCCTAAACCCTAAACCCTAAACCCTAAACCCTAAACCCTAAACCCTAAACCCTAAACCCTAAACCCTAAACCCTAAACCCTAAACCCTAAACCCTAAACCCTAAACCCTAAACCCTAAACCCTAAACCCTAAACCCTAAACCCTAAACCCTAAACCCTAAACCCTAAACCCTAAACCCTAAACCCTAAACCCTAAACCCTAAACCCTAAACCCTAAACCCTAAACCCTAAACCCTAAACCCTAAACCCTAAACCCTAAACCCTAAACCCTAAACCCTAAACCCTAAACCCTAAACCCTAAACCCTAAACCCTAAACCCTAAACCCTAAACCCTAAACCCTAAACCCTAAACCCTAAACCCTAAACCCTAAACCCTAAACCCTAAACCCTAAACCCTAAACCCTAAACCCTAAACCCTAAACCCTAAACCCTAAACCCTAAACCCTAAACCCTAAACCCTAAACCCTAAACCCTAAACCCTAAACCCTAAACCCTAAACCCTAAACCCTAAACCCTAAACCCTAAACCCTAAACCCTAAACCCTAAACCCTAAACCCTAAACCCTAAACCCTAAACCCTAAACCCTAAACCCTAAACCCTAAACCCTAAACCCTAAACCCTAAACCCTAAACCCTAAACCCTAAACCCTAAACCCTAAACCCTAAACCCTAAACCCTAAACCCTAAACCCTAAACCCTAAACCCTAAACCCTAAACCCTAAACCCTAAACCCTAAACCCTAAACCCTAAACCCTAAACCCTAAACCCTAAACCCTAAACCCTAAACCCTAAACCCTAAACCCTAAACCCTAAACCCTAAACCCTAAACCCTAAACCCTAAACCCTAAACCCTAAACCCTAAACCCTAAACCCTAAACCCTAAACCCTAAACCCTAAACCCTAAACCCTAAACCCTAAACCCTAAACCCTAAACCCTAAACCCTAAACCCTAAACCCTAAACCCTAAACCCTAAACCCTAAACCCTAAACCCTAAACCCTAAACCCTAAACCCTAAACCCTAAACCCTAAACCCTAAACCCTAAACCCTAAACCCTAAACCCTAAACCCTAAACCCTAAACCCTAAACCCTAAACCCTAAACCCTAAACCCTAAACCCTAAACCCTAAACCCTAAACCCTAAACCCTAAACCCTAAACCCTAAACCCTAAACCCTAAACCCTAAACCCTAAACCCTAAACCCTAAACCCTAAACCCTAAACCCTAAACCCTAAACCCTAAACCCTAAACCCTAAACCCTAAACCCTAAACCCTAAACCCTAAACCCTAAACCCTAAACCCTAAACCCTAAACCCTAAACCCTAAACCCTAAACCCTAAACCCTAAACCCTAAACCCTAAACCCTAAACCCTAAACCCTAAACCCTAAACCCTAAACCCTAAACCCTAAACCCTAAACCCTAAACCCTAAACCCTAAACCCTAAACCCTAAACCCTAAACCCTAAACCCTAAACCCTAAACCCTAAACCCTAAACCCTAAACCCTAAACCCTAAACCCTAAACCCTAAACCCTAAACCCTAAACCCTAAACCCTAAACCCTAAACCCTAAACCCTAAACCCTAAACCCTAAACCCTAAACCCTAAACCCTAAACCCTAAACCCTAAACCCTAAACCCTAAACCCTAAACCCTAAACCCTAAACCCTAAACCCTAAACCCTAAACCCTAAACCCTAAACCCTAAACCCTAAACCCTAAACCCTAAACCCTAAACCCTAAACCCTAAACCCTAAACCCTAAACCCTAAACCCTAAACCCTAAACCCTAAACCCTAAACCCTAAACCCTAAACCCTAAACCCTAAACCCTAAACCCTAAACCCTAAACCCTAAACCCTAAACCCTAAACCCTAAACCCTAAACCCTAAACCCTAAACCCTAAACCCTAAACCCTAAACCCTAAACCCTAAACCCTAAACCCTAAACCCTAAACCCTAAACCCTAAACCCTAAACCCTAAACCCTAAACCCTAAACCCTAAACCCTAAACCCTAAACCCTAAACCCTAAACCCTAAACCCTAAACCCTAAACCCTAAACCCTAAACCCTAAACCCTAAACCCTAAACCCTAAACCCTAAACCCTAAACCCTAAACCCTAAACCCTAAACCCTAAACCCTAAACCCTAAACCCTAAACCCTAAACCCTAAACCCTAAACCCTAAACCCTAAACCCTAAACCCTAAACCCTAAACCCTAAACCCTAAACCCTAAACCCTAAACCCTAAACCCTAAACCCTAAACCCTAAACCCTAAACCCTAAACCCTAAACCCTAAACCCTAAACCCTAAACCCTAAACCCTAAACCCTAAACCCTAAACCCTAAACCCTAAACCCTAAACCCTAAACCCTAAACCCTAAACCCTAAACCCTAAACCCTAAACCCTAAACCCTAAACCCTAAACCCTAAACCCTAAACCCTAAACCCTAAACCCTAAACCCTAAACCCTAAACCCTAAACCCTAAACCCTAAACCCTAAACCCTAAACCCTAAACCCTAAACCCTAAACCCTAAACCCTAAACCCTAAACCCTAAACCCTAAACCCTAAACCCTAAACCCTAAACCCTAAACCCTAAACCCTAAACCCTAAACCCTAAACCCTAAACCCTAAACCCTAAACCCTAAACCCTAAACCCTAAACCCTAAACCCTAAACCCTAAACCCTAAACCCTAAACCCTAAACCCTAAACCCTAAACCCTAAACCCTAAACCCTAAACCCTAAACCCTAAACCCTAAACCCTAAACCCTAAACCCTAAACCCTAAACCCTAAACCCTAAACCCTAAACCCTAAACCCTAAACCCTAAACCCTAAACCCTAAACCCTAAACCCTAAACCCTAAACCCTAAACCCTAAACCCTAAACCCTAAACCCTAAACCCTAAACCCTAAACCCTAAACCCTAAACCCTAAACCCTAAACCCTAAACCCTAAACCCTAAACCCTAAACCCTAAACCCTAAACCCTAAACCCTAAACCCTAAACCCTAAACCCTAAACCCTAAACCCTAAACCCTAAACCCTAAACCCTAAACCCTAAACCCTAAACCCTAAACCCTAAACCCTAAACCCTAAACCCTAAACCCTAAACCCTAAACCCTAAACCCTAAACCCTAAACCCTAAACCCTAAACCCTAAACCCTAAACCCTAAACCCTAAACCCTAAACCCTAAACCCTAAACCCTAAACCCTAAACCCTAAACCCTAAACCCTAAACCCTAAACCCTAAACCCTAAACCCTAAACCCTAAACCCTAAACCCTAAACCCTAAACCCTAAACCCTAAACCCTAAACCCTAAACCCTAAACCCTAAACCCTAAACCCTAAACCCTAAACCCTAAACCCTAAACCCTAAACCCTAAACCCTAAACCCTAAACCCTAAACCCTAAACCCTAAACCCTAAACCCTAAACCCTAAACCCTAAACCCTAAACCCTAAACCCTAAACCCTAAACCCTAAACCCTAAACCCTAAACCCTAAACCCTAAACCCTAAACCCTAAACCCTAAACCCTAAACCCTAAACCCTAAACCCTAAACCCTAAACCCTAAACCCTAAACCCTAAACCCTAAACCCTAAACCCTAAACCCTAAACCCTAAACCCTAAACCCTAAACCCTAAACCCTAAACCCTAAACCCTAAACCCTAAACCCTAAACCCTAAACCCTAAACCCTAAACCCTAAACCCTAAACCCTAAACCCTAAACCCTAAACCCTAAACCCTAAACCCTAAACCCTAAACCCTAAACCCTAAACCCTAAACCCTAAACCCTAAACCCTAAACCCTAAACCCTAAACCCTAAACCCTAAACCCTAAACCCTAAACCCTAAACCCTAAACCCTAAACCCTAAACCCTAAACCCTAAACCCTAAACCCTAAACCCTAAACCCTAAACCCTAAACCCTAAACCCTAAACCCTAAACCCTAAACCCTAAACCCTAAACCCTAAACCCTAAACCCTAAACCCTAAACCCTAAACCCTAAACCCTAAACCCTAAACCCTAAACCCTAAACCCTAAACCCTAAACCCTAAACCCTAAACCCTAAACCCTAAACCCTAAACCCTAAACCCTAAACCCTAAACCCTAAACCCTAAACCCTAAACCCTAAACCCTAAACCCTAAACCCTAAACCCTAAACCCTAAACCCTAAACCCTAAACCCTAAACCCTAAACCCTAAACCCTAAACCCTAAACCCTAAACCCTAAACCCTAAACCCTAAACCCTAAACCCTAAACCCTAAACCCTAAACCCTAAACCCTAAACCCTAAACCCTAAACCCTAAACCCTAAACCCTAAACCCTAAACCCTAAACCCTAAACCCTAAACCCTAAACCCTAAACCCTAAACCCTAAACCCTAAACCCTAAACCCTAAACCCTAAACCCTAAACCCTAAACCCTAAACCCTAAACCCTAAACCCTAAACCCTAAACCCTAAACCCTAAACCCTAAACCCTAAACCCTAAACCCTAAACCCTAAACCCTAAACCCTAAACCCTAAACCCTAAACCCTAAACCCTAAACCCTAAACCCTAAACCCTAAACCCTAAACCCTAAACCCTAAACCCTAAACCCTAAACCCTAAACCCTAAACCCTAAACCCTAAACCCTAAACCCTAAACCCTAAACCCTAAACCCTAAACCCTAAACCCTAAACCCTAAACCCTAAACCCTAAACCCTAAACCCTAAACCCTAAACCCTAAACCCTAAACCCTAAACCCTAAACCCTAAACCCTAAACCCTAAACCCTAAACCCTAAACCCTAAACCCTAAACCCTAAACCCTAAACCCTAAACCCTAAACCCTAAACCCTAAACCCTAAACCCTAAACCCTAAACCCTAAACCCTAAACCCTAAACCCTAAACCCTAAACCCTAAACCCTAAACCCTAAACCCTAAACCCTAAACCCTAAACCCTAAACCCTAAACCCTAAACCCTAAACCCTAAACCCTAAACCCTAAACCCTAAACCCTAAACCCTAAACCCTAAACCCTAAACCCTAAACCCTAAACCCTAAACCCTAAACCCTAAACCCTAAACCCTAAACCCTAAACCCTAAACCCTAAACCCTAAACCCTAAACCCTAAACCCTAAACCCTAAACCCTAAACCCTAAACCCTAAACCCTAAACCCTAAACCCTAAACCCTAAACCCTAAACCCTAAACCCTAAACCCTAAACCCTAAACCCTAAACCCTAAACCCTAAACCCTAAACCCTAAACCCTAAACCCTAAACCCTAAACCCTAAACCCTAAACCCTAAACCCTAAACCCTAAACCCTAAACCCTAAACCCTAAACCCTAAACCCTAAACCCTAAACCCTAAACCCTAAACCCTAAACCCTAAACCCTAAACCCTAAACCCTAAACCCTAAACCCTAAACCCTAAACCCTAAACCCTAAACCCTAAACCCTAAACCCTAAACCCTAAACCCTAAACCCTAAACCCTAAACCCTAAACCCTAAACCCTAAACCCTAAACCCTAAACCCTAAACCCTAAACCCTAAACCCTAAACCCTAAACCCTAAACCCTAAACCCTAAACCCTAAACCCTAAACCCTAAACCCTAAACCCTAAACCCTAAACCCTAAACCCTAAACCCTAAACCCTAAACCCTAAACCCTAAACCCTAAACCCTAAACCCTAAACCCTAAACCCTAAACCCTAAACCCTAAACCCTAAACCCTAAACCCTAAACCCTAAACCCTAAACCCTAAACCCTAAACCCTAAACCCTAAACCCTAAACCCTAAACCCTAAACCCTAAACCCTAAACCCTAAACCCTAAACCCTAAACCCTAAACCCTAAACCCTAAACCCTAAACCCTAAACCCTAAACCCTAAACCCTAAACCCTAAACCCTAAACCCTAAACCCTAAACCCTAAACCCTAAACCCTAAACCCTAAACCCTAAACCCTAAACCCTAAACCCTAAACCCTAAACCCTAAACCCTAAACCCTAAACCCTAAACCCTAAACCCTAAACCCTAAACCCTAAACCCTAAACCCTAAACCCTAAACCCTAAACCCTAAACCCTAAACCCTAAACCCTAAACCCTAAACCCTAAACCCTAAACCCTAAACCCTAAACCCTAAACCCTAAACCCTAAACCCTAAACCCTAAACCCTAAACCCTAAACCCTAAACCCTAAACCCTAAACCCTAAACCCTAAACCCTAAACCCTAAACCCTAAACCCTAAACCCTAAACCCTAAACCCTAAACCCTAAACCCTAAACCCTAAACCCTAAACCCTAAACCCTAAACCCTAAACCCTAAACCCTAAACCCTAAACCCTAAACCCTAAACCCTAAACCCTAAACCCTAAACCCTAAACCCTAAACCCTAAACCCTAAACCCTAAACCCTAAACCCTAAACCCTAAACCCTAAACCCTAAACCCTAAACCCTAAACCCTAAACCCTAAACCCTAAACCCTAAACCCTAAACCCTAAACCCTAAACCCTAAACCCTAAACCCTAAACCCTAAACCCTAAACCCTAAACCCTAAACCCTAAACCCTAAACCCTAAACCCTAAACCCTAAACCCTAAACCCTAAACCCTAAACCCTAAACCCTAAACCCTAAACCCTAAACCCTAAACCCTAAACCCTAAACCCTAAACCCTAAACCCTAAACCCTAAACCCTAAACCCTAAACCCTAAACCCTAAACCCTAAACCCTAAACCCTAAACCCTAAACCCTAAACCCTAAACCCTAAACCCTAAACCCTAAACCCTAAACCCTAAACCCTAAACCCTAAACCCTAAACCCTAAACCCTAAACCCTAAACCCTAAACCCTAAACCCTAAACCCTAAACCCTAAACCCTAAACCCTAAACCCTAAACCCTAAACCCTAAACCCTAAACCCTAAACCCTAAACCCTAAACCCTAAACCCTAAACCCTAAACCCTAAACCCTAAACCCTAAACCCTAAACCCTAAACCCTAAACCCTAAACCCTAAACCCTAAACCCTAAACCCTAAACCCTAAACCCTAAACCCTAAACCCTAAACCCTAAACCCTAAACCCTAAACCCTAAACCCTAAACCCTAAACCCTAAACCCTAAACCCTAAACCCTAAACCCTAAACCCTAAACCCTAAACCCTAAACCCTAAACCCTAAACCCTAAACCCTAAACCCTAAACCCTAAACCCTAAACCCTAAACCCTAAACCCTAAACCCTAAACCCTAAACCCTAAACCCTAAACCCTAAACCCTAAACCCTAAACCCTAAACCCTAAACCCTAAACCCTAAACCCTAAACCCTAAACCCTAAACCCTAAACCCTAAACCCTAAACCCTAAACCCTAAACCCTAAACCCTAAACCCTAAACCCTAAACCCTAAACCCTAAACCCTAAACCCTAAACCCTAAACCCTAAACCCTAAACCCTAAACCCTAAACCCTAAACCCTAAACCCTAAACCCTAAACCCTAAACCCTAAACCCTAAACCCTAAACCCTAAACCCTAAACCCTAAACCCTAAACCCTAAACCCTAAACCCTAAACCCTAAACCCTAAACCCTAAACCCTAAACCCTAAACCCTAAACCCTAAACCCTAAACCCTAAACCCTAAACCCTAAACCCTAAACCCTAAACCCTAAACCCTAAACCCTAAACCCTAAACCCTAAACCCTAAACCCTAAACCCTAAACCCTAAACCCTAAACCCTAAACCCTAAACCCTAAACCCTAAACCCTAAACCCTAAACCCTAAACCCTAAACCCTAAACCCTAAACCCTAAACCCTAAACCCTAAACCCTAAACCCTAAACCCTAAACCCTAAACCCTAAACCCTAAACCCTAAACCCTAAACCCTAAACCCTAAACCCTAAACCCTAAACCCTAAACCCTAAACCCTAAACCCTAAACCCTAAACCCTAAACCCTAAACCCTAAACCCTAAACCCTAAACCCTAAACCCTAAACCCTAAACCCTAAACCCTAAACCCTAAACCCTAAACCCTAAACCCTAAACCCTAAACCCTAAACCCTAAACCCTAAACCCTAAACCCTAAACCCTAAACCCTAAACCCTAAACCCTAAACCCTAAACCCTAAACCCTAAACCCTAAACCCTAAACCCTAAACCCTAAACCCTAAACCCTAAACCCTAAACCCTAAACCCTAAACCCTAAACCCTAAACCCTAAACCCTAAACCCTAAACCCTAAACCCTAAACCCTAAACCCTAAACCCTAAACCCTAAACCCTAAACCCTAAACCCTAAACCCTAAACCCTAAACCCTAAACCCTAAACCCTAAACCCTAAACCCTAAACCCTAAACCCTAAACCCTAAACCCTAAACCCTAAACCCTAAACCCTAAACCCTAAACCCTAAACCCTAAACCCTAAACCCTAAACCCTAAACCCTAAACCCTAAACCCTAAACCCTAAACCCTAAACCCTAAACCCTAAACCCTAAACCCTAAACCCTAAACCCTAAACCCTAAACCCTAAACCCTAAACCCTAAACCCTAAACCCTAAACCCTAAACCCTAAACCCTAAACCCTAAACCCTAAACCCTAAACCCTAAACCCTAAACCCTAAACCCTAAACCCTAAACCCTAAACCCTAAACCCTAAACCCTAAACCCTAAACCCTAAACCCTAAACCCTAAACCCTAAACCCTAAACCCTAAACCCTAAACCCTAAACCCTAAACCCTAAACCCTAAACCCTAAACCCTAAACCCTAAACCCTAAACCCTAAACCCTAAACCCTAAACCCTAAACCCTAAACCCTAAACCCTAAACCCTAAACCCTAAACCCTAAACCCTAAACCCTAAACCCTAAACCCTAAACCCTAAACCCTAAACCCTAAACCCTAAACCCTAAACCCTAAACCCTAAACCCTAAACCCTAAACCCTAAACCCTAAACCCTAAACCCTAAACCCTAAACCCTAAACCCTAAACCCTAAACCCTAAACCCTAAACCCTAAACCCTAAACCCTAAACCCTAAACCCTAAACCCTAAACCCTAAACCCTAAACCCTAAACCCTAAACCCTAAACCCTAAACCCTAAACCCTAAACCCTAAACCCTAAACCCTAAACCCTAAACCCTAAACCCTAAACCCTAAACCCTAAACCCTAAACCCTAAACCCTAAACCCTAAACCCTAAACCCTAAACCCTAAACCCTAAACCCTAAACCCTAAACCCTAAACCCTAAACCCTAAACCCTAAACCCTAAACCCTAAACCCTAAACCCTAAACCCTAAACCCTAAACCCTAAACCCTAAACCCTAAACCCTAAACCCTAAACCCTAAACCCTAAACCCTAAACCCTAAACCCTAAACCCTAAACCCTAAACCCTAAACCCTAAACCCTAAACCCTAAACCCTAAACCCTAAACCCTAAACCCTAAACCCTAAACCCTAAACCCTAAACCCTAAACCCTAAACCCTAAACCCTAAACCCTAAACCCTAAACCCTAAACCCTAAACCCTAAACCCTAAACCCTAAACCCTAAACCCTAAACCCTAAACCCTAAACCCTAAACCCTAAACCCTAAACCCTAAACCCTAAACCCTAAACCCTAAACCCTAAACCCTAAACCCTAAACCCTAAACCCTAAACCCTAAACCCTAAACCCTAAACCCTAAACCCTAAACCCTAAACCCTAAACCCTAAACCCTAAACCCTAAACCCTAAACCCTAAACCCTAAACCCTAAACCCTAAACCCTAAACCCTAAACCCTAAACCCTAAACCCTAAACCCTAAACCCTAAACCCTAAACCCTAAACCCTAAACCCTAAACCCTAAACCCTAAACCCTAAACCCTAAACCCTAAACCCTAAACCCTAAACCCTAAACCCTAAACCCTAAACCCTAAACCCTAAACCCTAAACCCTAAACCCTAAACCCTAAACCCTAAACCCTAAACCCTAAACCCTAAACCCTAAACCCTAAACCCTAAACCCTAAACCCTAAACCCTAAACCCTAAACCCTAAACCCTAAACCCTAAACCCTAAACCCTAAACCCTAAACCCTAAACCCTAAACCCTAAACCCTAAACCCTAAACCCTAAACCCTAAACCCTAAACCCTAAACCCTAAACCCTAAACCCTAAACCCTAAACCCTAAACCCTAAACCCTAAACCCTAAACCCTAAACCCTAAACCCTAAACCCTAAACCCTAAACCCTAAACCCTAAACCCTAAACCCTAAACCCTAAACCCTAAACCCTAAACCCTAAACCCTAAACCCTAAACCCTAAACCCTAAACCCTAAACCCTAAACCCTAAACCCTAAACCCTAAACCCTAAACCCTAAACCCTAAACCCTAAACCCTAAACCCTAAACCCTAAACCCTAAACCCTAAACCCTAAACCCTAAACCCTAAACCCTAAACCCTAAACCCTAAACCCTAAACCCTAAACCCTAAACCCTAAACCCTAAACCCTAAACCCTAAACCCTAAACCCTAAACCCTAAACCCTAAACCCTAAACCCTAAACCCTAAACCCTAAACCCTAAACCCTAAACCCTAAACCCTAAACCCTAAACCCTAAACCCTAAACCCTAAACCCTAAACCCTAAACCCTAAACCCTAAACCCTAAACCCTAAACCCTAAACCCTAAACCCTAAACCCTAAACCCTAAACCCTAAACCCTAAACCCTAAACCCTAAACCCTAAACCCTAAACCCTAAACCCTAAACCCTAAACCCTAAACCCTAAACCCTAAACCCTAAACCCTAAACCCTAAACCCTAAACCCTAAACCCTAAACCCTAAACCCTAAACCCTAAACCCTAAACCCTAAACCCTAAACCCTAAACCCTAAACCCTAAACCCTAAACCCTAAACCCTAAACCCTAAACCCTAAACCCTAAACCCTAAACCCTAAACCCTAAACCCTAAACCCTAAACCCTAAACCCTAAACCCTAAACCCTAAACCCTAAACCCTAAACCCTAAACCCTAAACCCTAAACCCTAAACCCTAAACCCTAAACCCTAAACCCTAAACCCTAAACCCTAAACCCTAAACCCTAAACCCTAAACCCTAAACCCTAAACCCTAAACCCTAAACCCTAAACCCTAAACCCTAAACCCTAAACCCTAAACCCTAAACCCTAAACCCTAAACCCTAAACCCTAAACCCTAAACCCTAAACCCTAAACCCTAAACCCTAAACCCTAAACCCTAAACCCTAAACCCTAAACCCCTAAACCCTAAACCCTAAACCCTAAACCCTAAACCCTAAACCCTAAACCCTAAACCCTAAACCCTAAACCCTAAACCCTAAACCCTAAACCCTAAACCCTAAACCCTAAACCCTAAACCCTAAACCCTAAACCCTAAACCCTAAACCCTAAACCCTAAACCCTAAACCCTAAACCCTAAACCCTAAACCCTAAACCCTAAACCCTAAACCCTAAACCCTAAACCCTAAACCCTAAACCCTAAACCCTAAACCCTAAACCCTAAACCCTAAACCCTAAACCCTAAACCCTAAACCCTAAACCCTAAACCCTAAACCCTAAACCCTAAACCCTAAACCCTAAACCCTAAACCCTAAACCCTAAACCCTAAACCCTAAACCCTAAACCCTAAACCCTAAACCCTAAACCCTAAACCCTAAACCCTAAACCCTAAACCCTAAACCCTAAACCCTAAACCCTAAACCCTAAACCCTAAACCCTAAACCCTAAACCCTAAACCCTAAACCCTAAACCCTAAACCCTAAACCCTAAACCCTAAACCCTAAACCCTAAACCCTAAACCCTAAACCCTAAACCCTAAACCCTAAACCCTAAACCCTAAACCCTAAACCCTAAACCCTAAACCCTAAACCCTAAACCCTAAACCCTAAACCCTAAACCCTAAACCCTAAACCCTAAACCCTAAACCCTAAACCCTAAACCCTAAACCCTAAACCCTAAACCCTAAACCCTAAACCCTAAACCCTAAACCCTAAACCCTAAACCCTAAACCCTAAACCCTAAACCCTAAACCCTAAACCCTAAACCCTAAACCCTAAACCCTAAACCCTAAACCCTAAACCCTAAACCCTAAACCCTAAACCCTAAACCCTAAACCCTAAACCCTAAACCCTAAACCCTAAACCCTAAACCCTAAACCCTAAACCCTAAACCCTAAACCCTAAACCCTAAACCCTAAACCCTAAACCCTAAACCCTAAACCCTAAACCCTAAACCCTAAACCCTAAACCCTAAACCCTAAACCCTAAACCCTAAACCCTAAACCCTAAACCCTAAACCCTAAACCCTAAACCCTAAACCCTAAACCCTAAACCCTAAACCCTAAACCCTAAACCCTAAACCCTAAACCCTAAACCCTAAACCCTAAACCCTAAACCCTAAACCCTAAACCCTAAACCCTAAACCCTAAACCCTAAACCCTAAACCCTAAACCCTAAACCCTAAACCCTAAACCCTAAACCCTAAACCCTAAACCCTAAACCCTAAACCCTAAACCCTAAACCCTAAACCCTAAACCCTAAACCCTAAACCCTAAACCCTAAACCCTAAACCCTAAACCCTAAACCCTAAACCCTAAACCCTAAACCCTAAACCCTAAACCCTAAACCCTAAACCCTAAACCCTAAACCCTAAACCCTAAACCCTAAACCCTAAACCCTAAACCCTAAACCCTAAACCCTAAACCCTAAACCCTAAACCCTAAACCCTAAACCCTAAACCCTAAACCCTAAACCCTAAACCCTAAACCCTAAACCCTAAACCCTAAACCCTAAACCCTAAACCCTAAACCCTAAACCCTAAACCCTAAACCCTAAACCCTAAACCCTAAACCCTAAACCCTAAACCCTAAACCCTAAACCCTAAACCCTAAACCCTAAACCCTAAACCCTAAACCCTAAACCCTAAACCCTAAACCCTAAACCCTAAACCCTAAACCCTAAACCCTAAACCCTAAACCCTAAACCCTAAACCCTAAACCCTAAACCCTAAACCCTAAACCCTAAACCCTAAACCCTAAACCCTAAACCCTAAACCCTAAACCCTAAACCCTAAACCCTAAACCCTAAACCCTAAACCCTAAACCCTAAACCCTAAACCCTAAACCCTAAACCCTAAACCCTAAACCCTAAACCCTAAACCCTAAACCCTAAACCCTAAACCCTAAACCCTAAACCCTAAACCCTAAACCCTAAACCCTAAACCCTAAACCCTAAACCCTAAACCCTAAACCCTAAACCCTAAACCCTAAACCCTAAACCCTAAACCCTAAACCCTAAACCCTAAACCCTAAACCCTAAACCCTAAACCCTAAACCCTAAACCCTAAACCCTAAACCCTAAACCCTAAACCCTAAACCCTAAACCCTAAACCCTAAACCCTAAACCCTAAACCCTAAACCCTAAACCCTAAACCCTAAACCCTAAACCCTAAACCCTAAACCCTAAACCCTAAACCCTAAACCCTAAACCCTAAACCCTAAACCCTAAACCCTAAACCCTAAACCCTAAACCCTAAACCCTAAACCCTAAACCCTAAACCCTAAACCCTAAACCCTAAACCCTAAACCCTAAACCCTAAACCCTAAACCCTAAACCCTAAACCCTAAACCCTAAACCCTAAACCCTAAACCCTAAACCCTAAACCCTAAACCCTAAACCCTAAACCCTAAACCCTAAACCCTAAACCCTAAACCCTAAACCCTAAACCCTAAACCCTAAACCCTAAACCCTAAACCCTAAACCCTAAACCCTAAACCCTAAACCCTAAACCCTAAACCCTAAACCCTAAACCCTAAACCCTAAACCCTAAACCCTAAACCCTAAACCCTAAACCCTAAACCCTAAACCCTAAACCCTAAACCCTAAACCCTAAACCCTAAACCCTAAACCCTAAACCCTAAACCCTAAACCCTAAACCCTAAACCCTAAACCCTAAACCCTAAACCCTAAACCCTAAACCCTAAACCCTAAACCCTAAACCCTAAACCCTAAACCCTAAACCCTAAACCCTAAACCCTAAACCCTAAACCCTAAACCCTAAACCCTAAACCCTAAACCCTAAACCCTAAACCCTAAACCCTAAAAACCCCTAAACCCTAAACCCTAAACCCTAAACCCTAAACCCTAAACCCTAAACCCTAAACCCTAAACCCTAAACCCTAAACCCTAAACCCTAAACCCTAAACCCTAAACCCTAAACCCTAAACCCTAAACCCTAAACCCTAAACCCTAAACCCTAAACCCTAAACCCTAAACCCTAAACCCTAAACCCTAAACCCTAAACCCTAAACCCTAAACCCTAAACCCTAAACCCTAAACCCTAAACCCTAAACCCTAAACCCTAAACCCTAAACCCTAAACCCTAAACCCTAAACCCTAAACCCTAAACCCTAAACCCTAAACCCTAAACCCTAAACCCTAAACCCTAAACCCTAAACCCTAAACCCTAAACCCTAAACCCTAAACCCTAAACCCTAAACCCTAAACCCTAAACCCTAAACCCTAAACCCTAAACCCTAAACCCTAAACCCTAAACCCTAAACCCTAAACCCTAAACCCTAAACCCTAAACCCTAAACCCTAAACCCTAAACCCTAAACCCTAAACCCTAAACCCTAAACCCTAAACCCTAAACCCTAAACCCTAAACCCTAAACCCTAAACCCTAAACCCTAAACCCTAAACCCTAAACCCTAAACCCTAAACCCTAAACCCTAAACCCTAAACCCTAAACCCTAAACCCTAAACCCTAAACCCTAAACCCTAAACCCTAAACCCTAAACCCTAAACCCTAAACCCTAAACCCTAAACCCTAAACCCTAAACCCTAAACCCTAAACCCTAAACCCTAAACCCTAAACCCTAAACCCTAAACCCTAAACCCTAAACCCTAAACCCTAAACCCTAAACCCTAAACCCTAAACCCTAAACCCTAAACCCTAAACCCTAAACCCTAAACCCTAAACCCTAAACCCTAAACCCTAAACCCTAAACCCTAAACCCTAAACCCTAAACCCTAAACCCTAAACCCTAAACCCTAAACCCTAAACCCTAAACCCTAAACCCTAAACCCTAAACCCTAAACCCTAAACCCTAAACCCTAAACCCTAAACCCTAAACCCTAAACCCTAAACCCTAAACCCTAAACCCTAAACCCTAAACCCTAAACCCTAAACCCTAAACCCTAAACCCTAAACCCTAAACCCTAAACCCTAAACCCTAAACCCTAAACCCTAAACCCTAAACCCTAAACCCTAAACCCTAAACCCTAAACCCTAAACCCTAAACCCTAAACCCTAAACCCTAAACCCTAAACCCTAAACCCTAAACCCTAAACCCTAAACCCTAAACCCTAAACCCTAAACCCTAAACCCTAAACCCTAAACCCTAAACCCTAAACCCTAAACCCTAAACCCTAAACCCTAAACCCTAAACCCTAAACCCTAAACCCTAAACCCTAAACCCTAAACCCTAAACCCTAAACCCTAAACCCTAAACCCTAAACCCTAAACCCTAAACCCTAAACCCTAAACCCTAAACCCTAAACCCTAAACCCTAAACCCTAAACCCTAAACCCTAAACCCTAAACCCTAAACCCTAAACCCTAAACCCTAAACCCTAAACCCTAAACCCTAAACCCTAAACCCTAAACCCTAAACCCTAAACCCTAAACCCTAAACCCTAAACCCTAAACCCTAAACCCTAAACCCTAAACCCTAAACCCTAAACCCTAAACCCTAAACCCTAAACCCTAAACCCTAAACCCTAAACCCTAAACCCTAAACCCTAAACCCTAAACCCTAAACCCTAAACCCTAAACCCTAAACCCTAAACCCTAAACCCTAAACCCTAAACCCTAAACCCTAAACCCTAAACCCTAAACCCTAAACCCTAAACCCTAAACCCTAAACCCTAAACCCTAAACCCTAAACCCTAAACCCTAAACCCTAAACCCTAAACCCTAAACCCTAAACCCTAAACCCTAAACCCTAAACCCTAAACCCTAAACCCTAAACCCTAAACCCTAAACCCTAAACCCTAAACCCTAAACCCTAAACCCTAAACCCTAAACCCTAAACCCTAAACCCTAAACCCTAAACCCTAAACCCTAAACCCTAAACCCTAAACCCTAAACCCTAAACCCTAAACCCTAAACCCTAAACCCTAAACCCTAAACCCTAAACCCTAAACCCTAAACCCTAAACCCTAAACCCTAAACCCTAAACCCTAAACCCTAAACCCTAAACCCTAAACCCTAAACCCTAAACCCTAAACCCTAAACCCTAAACCCTAAACCCTAAACCCTAAACCCTAAACCCTAAACCCTAAACCCTAAACCCTAAACCCTAAACCCTAAACCCTAAACCCTAAACCCTAAACCCTAAACCCTAAACCCTAAACCCTAAACCCTAAACCCTAAACCCTAAACCCTAAACCCTAAACCCTAAACCCTAAACCCTAAACCCTAAACCCTAAACCCTAAACCCTAAACCCTAAACCCTAAACCCTAAACCCTAAACCCTAAACCCTAAACCCTAAACCCTAAACCCTAAACCCTAAACCCTAAACCCTAAACCCTAAACCCTAAACCCTAAACCCTAAACCCTAAACCCTAAACCCTAAACCCTAAACCCTAAACCCTAAACCCTAAACCCTAAACCCTAAACCCTAAACCCTAAACCCTAAACCCTAAACCCTAAACCCTAAACCCTAAACCCTAAACCCTAAACCCTAAACCCTAAACCCTAAACCCTAAACCCTAAACCCTAAACCCTAAACCCTAAACCCTAAACCCTAAACCCTAAACCCTAAACCCTAAACCCTAAACCCTAAACCCTAAACCCTAAACCCTAAACCCTAAACCCTAAACCCTAAACCCTAAACCCTAAACCCTAAACCCTAAACCCTAAACCCTAAACCCTAAACCCTAAACCCTAAACCCTAAACCCTAAACCCTAAACCCTAAACCCTAAACCCTAAACCCTAAACCCTAAACCCTAAACCCTAAACCCTAAACCCTAAACCCTAAACCCTAAACCCTAAACCCTAAACCCTAAACCCTAAACCCTAAACCCTAAACCCTAAACCCTAAACCCTAAACCCTAAACCCTAAACCCTAAACCCTAAACCCTAAACCCTAAACCCTAAACCCTAAACCCTAAACCCTAAACCCTAAACCCTAAACCCTAAACCCTAAACCCTAAACCCTAAACCCTAAACCCTAAACCCTAAACCCTAAACCCTAAACCCTAAACCCTAAACCCTAAACCCTAAACCCTAAACCCTAAACCCTAAACCCTAAACCCTAAACCCTAAACCCTAAACCCTAAA